>JAYESA010000082.1:0-47500 GCA_036927795.1 Iris macrosiphon
GGATCATGCACCCCTCATGCTCCTTAATGTTTCCCAGACCATCAAGTGGAGGAGAATCAAGATGCATGATGAGTCCGATTCACTGAATAATTTCTTCGGCTTCTCCAAACTCTCCGAATTCTAGCCAGCCGGTTAGTCTTGATCTCTAGCCAGATTGTTTGTTCCACTTCTCAGGTTGTGGTAGCTGGTTGCAGATATCTTCACCACGGAGCAAATGCTCGGTATGCAGCTGCCAGTGCCACTGCCTCTGCAGCGATATGCCTTCTTCTTCTTCTTCTCCTTCTTTCTCTTATAGGTAAGTAAACTAAAGCATGAGTGATTGGTGGACGCGTCGACAACATCTTTGCGGGCTTTATTGTCGAGCCTTATCAAGAACTCAATCTCTTGAGAGACTAGCGACGCGATGGTGCCTCGTGCTCCTACTTCAACCGAAGAAGAAGAAGAAGAAGAAGGTGTTGCTTCTGCTTCAGCTTCTGCTGCCATTTTAATTTGTGTGCAAGAGGAGGGGTCGATGGTGTTTGGCCTTATTGCAGCATTCATTTGGTGGTGCAGTTGGTACTGCTCCATTTTCACATTAGTTGATACGTAGTGATGTTGGACTGGATAGATATTAGACCTAACATCTTACATATATGATTCTATAACACACACACACACACATATATATATATATATATATATATATATATATATATATATATATATATATATATATATATATATATGGACCACCATTCCATTTCTTTTTGCATAAATATACGTTTGCTGATCAGCTAGATGAATATGGAGTGGATGATGAATGCTGCTAGCTACCAGCCTACCATGTCTCTTGTTCACCACCGACTTCTTAATATTCCATGGGAACCTCTTAGGTTAGCTCTTGGTTTGGTGTCTGTGTCAGGAACTAAGGACCAGTTTTTTTTTTTTTTTTTTCCTGAGATGTTGCAATCAGATGCTGATGTCTGTCTGCGAACTGCCAAATTGTTTTTAAGGTTTGGTGGGAGTGTGGGCACACAGTGGACGTTGACTGATTTTGAGTGTGTCTTATAATAATGAGAATAACAAAATACAAATACTATATTAAATATACGTACACAAAGCATACAAGATCGACCTATTCCACAGAACAATGGAAGAAAATTTTATTGAATCAAATAAGAGAACGTTACAATACAACCGCACACCACAAGAGCAACCTTCTTCTTCTTCTTCTTCTTTTTTTTTTTTTTTTGAGATGCCCGACGATATGCACGGGACTTTGTGCACTCAGTGTTGCATGTCATTTGGGCCCACTGTCCCACACCTCCCCTGCGGTTTGATCCCGAGACCGTCCGTCTAGTCAGGAAGGTTATACCTCACTACCAGAATAAGTCAAATTAGCGACGTAAAGAAACGTCACTAAATGACCAAAAAACGTCGCTAAATAGTTTTAGCGACGTATTATTGAAGTCGTTTTTAAACTAGTCGCTGACAGAGAAAAACGTCGCAAAACGTCGCAATGCCGACGTTTTCTAGCGACATAAATGCATCGCTATATTAGCGACGTTTAGCGACGCAACGTTGCTAAATTAGCGACGTGTATTTTGTCGCTATATGTCGCTAAATTAGCGACGTAATTAACGACGTTATTAGCGATGTAAATAGCGACTTTTATAGCGACGTATGTGCGACTCATTTAGCGATGTTGTGCGACTAAATTAGCGACGTTATTATGACCTGGCAATACTGCCATGTCAGCAGTTTGCGACGGATTTAGCGATGTATATAGCGACGGATTTAGCGACGTATATAGCGACGTATTCAGCGACGTAATTAGCGACGTGAGTAAACGTCGTTAAACGTCGCAAAATGTCGCTAAAAACGTCGCTAAAGATACAGTGAAAAAAAATGAATACTGAATTGTTTCCAAACAATTCTTCCTGCAGTTTATTAATTCACAATTTGTACAAATAGACCCGGAGCAACCCTCCGTTGAATTTGCTGGGTTCGCCGACACCCTTCGGTTGAATACTCAACACCGATAAATTAACATATATTTAATATAAATAATATAATAAAAATTGAAGAAAATAAAATATTGAAATTATAATCCGAATCAGGAATAATGTCTGAATGCCTCGTCCTAAAGAATACAAGATATAATGTCTGAATGCCTCAAAAATAAAAAATATTCATAAATGACCAAATATCATAGGTCTGAAACACAAACAATCAATAAACGGTCCTAACTAGGATTACTGCGGATCTGCAGGAGGATGACCACCGGCGCGCATAAAGGATAAGAACAGATCATACTGCTCCCGTGAAATCGTCACCGATGTCGATGGAGAAGGCAGTGACGTCGGTGGAGTCTGTGTCAATGTAGGCGCACCAGGAGGACGTATTCGCTCCAACTCTGCTAGTCGTTGGTTGTATGAATCCATGGTAGATAACAGCCTCGTACTGCTATGAACCATTGAATCCTGCATCATCGTTAGCCTCTCACCCATGGACATCTGTGATGCATGTAGCTCCGTCACGCTGCGCTCTGTCGACGCTCTAAGATCAGCTATCAAATTCCGGAGCTCCATGATGCTGCGCTCGAGCATATCAAATCGTGCGATGAGCGTCGCATCGTCCGCCTGCGGCTGGGACAGGGGCTGCTCCTCCATCCTTCGCAGCAACTCGTCACGGAGAGACGCAATCAGACGGTCAATGACCTCCTGGACTCGGGCCGACGACTGCGAGGGCTGTGGGGAATGCACACTTGTCGGGGAGGCCCTAAATGACTACATCACAATAAGGGCGCCATAGGATCCTGTACCGTAGTACGTACCCCTCTGGAGACCACCAGCGGCAGTCACCCACAGCTCGTCCGTCGACGGAGGTGGAGAGGGCTGCGAGAAAGTACCAGCCTCTCCCACTGTAGGTGCACTAGCAGTCGCTAACTTATGACGTCGCTAATAAAAATATTTAGCGACGTCATAGACGTCGCTAAATATCTAGAAGATTAACGTCGCTAAATACGTCGCTAAACATCGCTAAATCATATAACTCAGTGACGTTTAGCGACCTTAAATAAACTTATAGCGACTATTCTTTTAAAAAACTGAATTACAGTCGCTAAACGTCGCTATATGTCACCAAACAGCAACTTATAACGACGTTATTCTTTGGAGTCGCTGATATCTTTAATATTAGCGACGTTTTACTTTGACGTCGCTAAAAATGTCGCTAATCCCGTAATTTTTAGTAGTGCCTCTTCTCACTGACCACAAGAGCTAGTTGAGTTCGGTAGCACCCCTCTTTTTACGTGACCTTCGACGAGCTCTTTTTGCTTCTTTCTTAACGACTCCTTTAGTGGCCCTCTAACAAAACCCTAAAAAAAATTCTAGCTTTTAGCAATCAATAGTCGCAAACACTTCTCACCTACAAAGTGAGCTGGCGGATCCAGAAATTGAATATGGGGTGAGCTACAATGGATTGGGGTGGGCTAGAGATGGACTTACACTACAAAAATACAGCATTTTAGCGACAAAATTTTTCGTCGCTAAAATGCCTATTTCCGTCGCTATTTTAATATAGCGACGGATTAGCAACGAAAATGTGTCGTCACTAATTTAAATGTTGCTGCCATATTTTCGTCGCTAATTCGTCGCTATGTCGACGAAGTAGCGACGACATTAACGACGAATTAGTGACTGATTATTTACGTCGCTGTATATGGTGACGAATTAGCGACGGATTGACGACGGAAAGTGTGAGCCCATTTTTATTAAATTTTCCAGAAGCTCACCGACTGAATTTTCGTCACTAATCCGTCGCTAACGACGACGAAAATAACGACGAATTTAGCAACTAGTTCTGATACATATTTGTCAATTTTTTTTGGTACCAGACATATTTAGCGACAAAACTTTTCGTCGCTATTCCGTCGCTTAAGCGTCGCTGACATAAATTTTTTCAGTATTTTGTCGCTAATCCATTGCTAGTCCGTCGCTAAACATAAATATTTTTTACAAAATAGAATCACTTACTTCCTGCTCCTGTAACATTATACAAAATCAATCTACCTTTTTCCAAACATATCAAATACAATCAAACACAATAAGATACATCAAATACAATCAAATATTGTAGAACTTAAATACAAGTGCATATCCATAAATTATCATACACTACCATAATATATCCAAACATATAAAGTTATACAACTAGTACATCCAACAAACTGTCAAATTATCAAAAAACAAAAATACATCAAGTCGACGGTGGAGGCGGAGGCGACGACTGTCGGGTAGCTATGTACTACGTCATAACCGTAGATATGATCTGCTGTAGATCCTCAGGAACGATATGCGGAGCAGCAGCAGGAGCCGTAGGAGCCATCGGAGGAGATGGAGAAGCAGGAGGAGCAGGAGCTGTAGGAGGAGCAGGAGCTGCAGGATCACGAGACTCTGCCAATTGTCTAACCTGCCTCTGTACCTCTTACAGAGTCGTCGCGATCTACTCCAAACTCATAGCACCAGGAGGAACGAGCTCTGATGGAGCTGGAGGAGCCGTCGGAGGAGCTCTGGAAAGAAGCGACGGTTAGGATGCCAACGATCCAATCCCGTACACGCTGCCGCCTTTTTCTCTCCCGACAGCTTGTACCTACCGATCGTTTCTCTCAGTCGGCGTACTGCTCTCAGTCCCCACCATCCAATGTCTCATACGTCTCCTATATTTATTTATGTAAATAAGTTTAGATATCGTAGGTTAGGATTAATCTTTTATTGACTAAACTAAGGTTAGGTTTAGAGTTAAGTCACTACCAGAATAAGTCAAATTAGAGACGTCTGGAAACGTCGCTAAATGGCATGAAAACGTATTCATCGACGTATTTAGCGACGAATTTAACGACGTATATAAACATCACTAATAGTCGTTAAACGTCGCTAAATTTCCAGTAAAAAAATAAAAAAATAGAATATAAAATGGTTTCCAAACCAATCTTCCTACAGTTTATGAATTCACAATTTATATAAATAGACCCGGAGCAACCCTCCGTTGAATTTTCTGGGTTTGCCGACCCCTTCGGTGGAACACTCAACACCGATAAATTAACATACATTTAATAATAATAATAAAGTAAAATTTAAAGAAAACAAAATATTGAAATTACAAATCGAGTCTGAAAAAAAATTCGTCATAAAGAATGCAATAAATATCCACACAACTGAGTGCAAGAAATAAAGTCTGAAAGCCTCAAAAATGTATAATATTCATAAATGACCCAATATCATGGGTTAAAACACAAACAACCAGTAAACTGTCCTAACAAGGACTACTGCGGATCTACAGGAGGATGACCACCGGCGCGCATCAGGGATAAGAACAAATTATACTGCTCCCGAAAAATTTATACCAATGTCGATGAAGAAGACAGTGACGTCGGTGGAGTCTGTGTCGATGAAGGCGCACCAGGAGGACATATCTGCTTGTCACTCCCCAGTCCCAAAATACACGGGACCAGGCCACGTGGAAATGGACAGCTAATACGACTTTAAAGGATTTCTCAATTTAATGGACCCGACGAAGCGTACTATGCTGTCCTAAAATACTATCAAGTCCAATATACTATCATATAGCAGCTAAATGTCTAATCTCATCCACAGAATATAATATAAGAAGTGCTGAAATAAATATTGAAAATAAGTACGGAATCTGAATGTCATAATACAATCCAAATAAGTCTGATGGGGACAAACCCACTGAAATACAACAATGAAATAAAAACACGAAAAGTAGGAAGATAACTAGACTAGAGCAGCAACTAGCTAGATAAAGACGCTCTAACCCAAGGTAGCAGCGTACCCCAAATCATGAAAACTCCTCTGGAAATGCCTCAAAGTCCTCAGCCATGAATCCTGTCTCTACTCCTGCTCCGTAGATGGTCGGGTACAAGTGCTCGTCCGGATCTGGAAGGGAACCAGGTCCTCAAAGGGACGTAACAAGATACAAAAATACTTGTCATAAAGTAAATACTGTGTAAACTCGAGGGTGATTTAACCAGCTAAGTGAAATGCACTTGAAGACAACCTTGAAACGTATGGGTAGGTAAAAGGTATAAAGCGTAGCGTCAAGCCAGAGGCTAAGTACCTGGCATTAGCTGTAAACTGGATGCCAGGAGTATATGCTGACTACATCACCGATCATGATAGCGCTCAGCTAGAAACCTCTGCCGGATGTATCGACAAGCATGTACGCTCATAACCGGGTAGCACATAGCCCATAATCGGGTAACACATGGCCCATAACCGGGTAACACTGAGGCTCACGACCCCGTAGTTTGCTTTGAAACTACGGTAGCCAAATATCTGTCCCATACGCCTACTAATTATCTTTCTCGCCCAATGCCAATGTACAAGTCGTGAATACGACATGGATATCTCGTACTATAATGCAAGTCACTAAAGAAATATACAACTAAGCTAAACACCATCACACGTGCTGCTCACACAGATGGCCAGTCAAGCTTAAAGCACGCGTCCCTACATAAACTCACTCTGTGATGTGCAATGATACGTGTCAAGGCCTAGGGAGTCATATTGATAACTTTACAACTTTAGGTGTGTCCACTAGACACTAGGTCAGACACAAGTCCTAACGTCAACGCCTTCGTTGACTGCACCCAAGTCTTTCTCAGACGCACACAGTTATATAATATTAAAATAATAAAACATATAACTAATAATAACTGAATTTAAACAGTACAACAAGGCAATGTATACTTGCCTGAAACTCTGATGTGCACAAGTAAGGATCCGGAACCTGCAGCCAAGGTAGAATCGTCTTGGGTGCCTATGAATATATAACAATAAATATCAATCACTACATTACACTATGCTAATCACGCACAAGAGTACAACTTACGCAACGTCATGAGTTACGCAGAGACTAAACTAAATAAACGTTCTAACTAAATACGTTGGCTAAGGTTGACTAGTCAAGGATAAGGTTGACTAGTCAAGGATCAAGGGGGTAGGTGTACACTTAGTCTACTGGTCCCACAGCATTTACAAGTCATCCTAAAGTATCATTTCTCATATGTTACAATCGCGGTCACAACTATGATTCGTGTAGGTGCTAAATTATACCTCTAACACATGGTTACTAGGTATCCTACTTACTAAGATTTTTAGGACACGTCTGATATAGGTAACTATCTAGTTCTCCATATACGAGAATGTCACGTCCTCAGATACCGTACACAACAAGAAAAATAACTACCAATTATGTCACAACTCTAAAATATCGTATCACCTAACCCATGTCCTAGTTAACAGGTTAGAGTGCACAAAGACACTTTAGTCTAAACACCTAGGGTCAACACAAATGTATACCAAACTAAATAACCAAATTTTGGTGAAATACTTACTAACGATAACCACTATTCCAAAAAACGCACATATAAACACGCACATATAAACACTAGATACTAGGGTTCACCATTCAATATTTATCCATGCAACAATCAAGGAAGAGGAGTAACGATGCAAACCTAGGCGTGCTCGTGAGCCGGGGGGGGGGGGCGATGCTCGTCCGCGACTCGAGGGTGGCCTGCCTCCGGCGATGTACAGTAGCAGCAGCAGCTACAGTGGCAGCAACAGCGGCAATGGCAGTAGCTCGCAGCGGCAGCAGCGGCTTGGTGGCTGTGGCGGGTTGGTCGGAGGACTGGTGGTGGTGGTGAGTTGGTCGGGGGGGATGATGGCCGGGGTGGTGAACGTGAGGAGGAGGCAAGGAAGAAGGAGGAGGGAAGGTCGGGTGATGGTGAGGGTGGTGGTTGATGGCTGTGGTGGTGATGTCGGGATGGTTGTTGATGGTGGTGGAGATGGTGAAGGAAGTGGTTGTAAAATCCCTGATTCTGAAAACCGTATTAATTATTTATTTATGATAAATATGAGTTAAAGAGGAAATAGATTTTATTTAATTTTTATTTGAGGTATTGGTACAATTAGGGGATTATGGAGCCATTATAAATTTTTTCTAATTTATTCCATGTAGGAGACCCTTTGGACAGTTGTTAGCTTAATGGTATGCACCAATATAATTTTCAGAATTTTCTATGTATAAATATGTATATTTATATAGATGTAATTAATTAGAAAGAAAAAGGAATAAGAAAAAGAAAGAAAAAAGAAAAGAATAGAAAATAGAATTCCTATTGGACTCTAACCCAAAACTCGCAACCGTTTAGCCCCACCCGCGTAAAAGTAAGAAAATCCACAGCAGCAACAGCTCACCCCGCATATACCTTTCCTCCTCCGTGCGTAAATATCAGCAGCAGCAGCAGTAGCACCACTTCTCCCCCTCCCCCCCCCCCCCCGCGTAAACAAATAGCAGCAGCAGTAGCAAACCCAACCGCACGTGTGAGCCTCTCATTCCACCGCTCCTTAACACTAATATTACTAAACGCCCCTCAACCGAAACCTAAACCAATGAAAGGAAGCAACAGCAACAACAATAGTTTCTTAAACACCAAGTTTCTCCACCACCTATCTCCTTCTATATATATTACAACTATCCCAAAACCTAACCCACTTCTTACACCAAAACTTAAACACTGTTGTGGACGCCTGCACTATACGGAATTCTTGCTCGGCAAGTATACCTTGACATAGTACTATTAATTACATTCCATTTGATGCCTGATTCTATTTTATTTGCATTGGACCTTGTTTATGAGACCACCCCAGTATTATGGAGCATCATTAGGTTCATTTGCCGTGACACAGTTGTTACACGAGTTGTGAGTCTCATATAGATCCCGGACTACGTATTGGGTTGATCACCTGTATGTATGAGTCGTGCGTTAGGGATGACTGCTGATAGAAATTTTGTATGCTAGTAGACCTGGCAGTTATTTAGAGATTTTATCGTGTCATGGATATGACATGCTTAGAGCATGGGATGGGGAGAACAGCAAGTAAAGCATTTGGGCTCCTTTATACTTTTTTCTTCTGTAACCCGGAAGCTCCACTAGAGATACGGGCGGTGATGATCCCATTTATTACTTGGCAGCACAAAGATGACATGCTTGGTAGGCCCCTGATTCTCCGAGAGATTCATGCTAATCCCATTATTGGCCAGATAGCCCACGTGTTGGAAAGTTGTTCTCAAATTGCATGCACTTAGACGGTTAGGCGACCCATTGGATGTTTATATTTCAGTACTTTATTGGCATGTTTATATGTATCTTGTTACGTCCCTCTGAGGACCTGGTCCCTTTCCAGATATGGACGAGCAGGAGTATCTACAGGAGTACGGACTTGGACCTGACTCTACTTACCAGGCTGAGGAGATCTTACCCTCAGAGTATATGTGATTTATTGATGTTGTTTAGAGATTTTGTTGCTACCTCAGTATAGTCGTTTTGTAGTGGATTTATTTCCACCCGACTATCAGACTTGATACTCATCTTGGATATTCAGTTATTATTCAGCTCTTTATTCCTACTGATTATTTGTGCTATGGATGAGATATAGATTCTGTGTGACTTATTGTGACAGTATATTACCATTAATGGATTGAACAGCATACGTGTGTATATGGTTTCCATATATTGGAGTTCATATACATACGGCTGGGCGTGTTACGTATTCCTAGTCCTACGTATTTTGGGTCTGGGGCGTGACATATTTTTGGTGGTGGCCCATGAAGGTCAGAATATATTGTCTTGGTTACGTAATTATACCAAACAAGCCTGTGTATAGGAATAGAGAATAAGGATCTCATCCATGCTTGACTGAAACCTCATTCTTCCTTAAGTTTTATGCCGAAAGGCCCTTTACCCTAGTTGACGTAAAAAACCAAATAACTGTCTTGTTGGCGTAGAAAGCCAAGCCATGAAGAACATTTCCTACTTTACGCCGCAGTAAATGATAAACTGCTACCTACGATCCCTTAGTCTTCCTAATCCTGCGTATGACACGCAAGCCACGTAGGTAACTGCCCCTGCATAAACCTGAGGGTTCATGAAATATAGATAACCAGCGTAGAATAGCCTGATTAGGCATAAAATATAAGGATGGTGATGTAAGTGTAATTGTCACAGTTTTAGCTTTCCCAGCCATAACCAATTAGAACCAAATCTCGTGCATTAAATGCAGAGATATGCCTCGAGCCCTGTGCAAGGAATAGCTTTTTGATGTGGCATCTGATTTTGTCTCATCCTGAGCGTAAAAACTCATTTCTATCCATATAGGTTAGGCAGCGTATTCAGAAGCCTCAACTTTTCTTCCTTTTGGATGCATAAAAATGACTTGTATCACATATGTCACTAAACGACAACCTGGGTCTCTGTGCAAATTCATCATCACAGCCGTTCTCTCGATCATCGTGCAGTACTTTTGTCAGATGTCAGGTTCACTGATTGACTGACAAATTTATCCGAAGAAATACCAAGGGTTTCTCGTATAATTTTACGCTGCAAAGTATGCTATACTTTACGCAGACAAATTTTTTACGTAGAGTTTTACGCAGACTTTACGCTCAGATTTTACGCGCAGAACTTTTACGCATATTATACGCAGGCAGATTTTATGCAGACTTTCCGCAGTAAAACTTTTACGCACAGACTTTTTACGCGGACAGTTTTGAAGCTCTATTTTTACGCTGACTTCTTTGAATCTCTGTTTTACGCCGACGACTTTGAATCTCTACTCTATGTTTCTCTGCTTTACGTGAGCAACTCTGAAGTCTTACTTTACGCCAAACTTCCTTGAAGCTCTGTTTTATGCTGCTAGCCCTGAAGCCATGTTATACGCGGACAATTTCCTACAAATTTTATGCTTCTACATCCTATTTAATACTTATATCCTGTTTGATTCCTGTACTTCGTCTAAACGTTGTGTACATCACCTGCAGAGAGATGGATATGCAGAAGGGATGTACTGTTTTCGATGGTGACACAACTCCTGGAGTCAATGGTTAGACTCAAGGAGGGACCTCAATAACTCCTAGACTTCCAGGACCAGATGGACATATTCACAATCCAGTTCCATCTGATCTTCTTGTTCCACCTAATAGGAACCTTACAGTCTCATCGATACGGTAGGATGGCCAGGCACAACTGTTCCAATTCTTCCAGATGATAATACAGGAACAGAGACAATAGGCTGCCACACTAGCTGCAGAGCAGAGGCAGCAAGCAGCAGAACAGAGACAAGAGTTCCTAGCAGCTCTTGAAAGGATGGCTGCACAGGCTGCTGTACCAGCTCAAGCACTAGCTCCAGTACCTCGAGCTAGAGTTGGTTCAGTAAAGGACTTTGTACAAATGGGTCCGAGGCCGTACAAAGGTATTGAGAGCCCAGAAGAAACTACCAACTGGATCACTCATACTCGGAAATTATTAGAAGCATCACAGCTACCTGCAGACTTATGGATGACAGGTGTAAGGACGCTTCTAGATGGTAATGCTCATCACTGGTGGGAATCCATGGAGCGCCAGCTGGGTACATACCAGACATGGGAGCAGTTCCTGGAGTGCTTTAAAAGGAAGTACTTCCCGGACACCGTCAAGGATGCATTGTACGATCAGTTTCTCCACCTGGAGCAGGGGAACCGAACAGTGGATGAGTATGATGCTGAGTTTAGTCGCCTCAGTAAATATGGCGCTGCACTTATACCAGATGACTTGGCCAAGGCTAAGAGGTTTCATCGCGGACTGACTCAGGAGCTACAACATTACACTAGCTCCCAGTCTCGAATCTCTTATGCCGAGTTACTAACAGAAGCTAGATTGCAAGAAACCATCAGCAGAGGAAAAGGAGGTCAGCTGGGGACACAACAAGGACTGGCAAGGACACAATAAGGAGGAACTTTCAGACATCCTTTGGAACAACAACAACAGTATCAACACAGAGCCGGACCATACCAGATTCCGGAGAAGCCCCAGTGTAATTATTGTGGGAGACTAGGGCACATTTCAAGAGATTGTTGGAACCGCCTAGGACAATGTAAAAGGTGTGGTTCTGAACAGCATTTGGTAAGAAACTGTCCAAAGCAACAGACAGTGACACTTTTACCGCCAGTACAGGAGCTAGCACTCCCAACACCGAAGCCAGCTCAGTAGACGAATAGACCAGGAGAATCTACTTGGCAGTACGAGAACGGTAGGTACGAACGTTTTCTGAACCTATTAGTTGACCAAGGTATAAATTTACTTTGTTAATTTATATCTTATACCATTCTTGACTTTCTACCGTAACTTAGCTTTAATTTCGAGGACGAAATTTTTATAAGTTGGGTAGAATATAAAATTCCTGATTCTGAAAACCGTATTAATTATTTATTTATGGTAAATATGAGTTAAATAGAGGAAATAGATTTTATTTAATTTTTATTTGACGTATTGGTACAATTAGGAGATTATGGAGCCATTATAAATTTTTTCTAATTTATTCCATGTAGGAGAACCTTTGGACAATTGTTAGCTTAATGGTATGCACCAATATAATTTTTAGAATTTTCTATGTATAAATATGTATATTTATATAGATGTAATTAATTAGAAAGAAAAAGAAATAAGAAAAAGAAAGAAAAAAAGAAAAGAATAGAAAATAGAATTCCTATTGGACTTTAACCCAAAACCCGCAACCGTTTAGCCCCACCCGCGTAAAAGTAAGAAAATCAACAACAGCAACAGCTCACCCCGCGTATACCTTTCCTCCTCCATGCATAAATATCAGCAGCAGCAGCAGTAGCACCGCTTCTTCCCCCCCCCCCCCCCCGCGTAAACAAATAGCAGCAGCAGTAGCAAACCCAACCGCACGTGTGAGCCTCTCATTCCACCGCTCCTTAACACTAATATTACTAAACACCCCTCAACCGAAACCTAAACCTAAACCAATGAAAGGAAGCAACAGCAACAGCAACAGCAGTAGTTTCTTAAATACTAAGTTTCTCCACCGCCTCTCTCCTTCTATATATATTACAACTATCCCAAAACCTAACCCTCTTCTTACACCAAAACTTAAACACTGTTGTGGACGCTTGCACTATACGAAATTCTTGCTCGGCAAGTATACCTTGCCATAGTACTATTAATTATATTCTATTTGATGCCTGATTCTATTTTATTTGCATTGGACCTTGTTTATGAGACCACCCCAGTATTATGGAGCATTATTAGGTTCATTTGCCGTGACACAGTTGTTACACGAGTTGTGAGTCTCATATAGATTCTGGACTACGTATTGGGTTGATCGCCTGTACATATGAACCGTGCGTTAGGGATGACTGCTGATAGAAACTTTGTATGCTAGTAGACCTGGCAGTTATTTAGAGGTTTTATCGTGTCATGGATATGGAATGCTTAGAGCATGGAATAGGGAGAACAACAAGTAAAGCGTTTGGGCTCCTTTACACTTTTTCCTTCTGTAACCAGGAAGCTCCACTGGAGATACGGGCGGTGATGATCCCATTTATTACTTGGCAGCACAAAGATGACATGCTTGGTAGGCCCCTGATTCTCCGAGAGATTTATGCCAATCCCATTATTGGCCAGATAGCCCACGTGTTGGAAAGTTATTCTCAAATTGCATGCACTTAGACGGTTAGGCGACCCATTGGATATTTATATTTTATTACTTTATTGGCATATTTATATGTATCTTGTTACGTCCCTCTAAGGACATGGTCCCTTTCCAGATATGGACGAGCAGGAGTATCCACAGGAGTACGGACCTGGACCTGACTCTACTTACCAGGCTGAGGAGATCTTACCCTCAGAGTATATGTGATTTATTGACGTTGTTTAGAGATTTTGTTGCTACCTCAGTATAGTCGTTTTGTAGTGGATTTGTTTCCACCCGACTATCAGACTTGATACTCATCTTGGATATTCAGTTATTATTCAGCTCTTTATTTCTACTGATTATTTGTGCTATGGATGAGATATAGATTCTGTGTGACTTATTGTGACAGTATATTACCACTGATGGATTGAACAGCGTACGTGTGTATATGGTTTTCATATATTGGAGTTCATATACATACGGCTGGGCGTGTTACGTATTTCTAGTCCTATGTATTTTGGAACTGGGGTGTAACAGTGGTGGTGTTGGCCGGGGAAGGAGAAGGAGGAGGAGAGTGGCGGCCGTGGTTGGAGTGGCGGTGGTTAAGGTGGTGGTGATGGTGATGGAGAGGTTGCTGGTGGCGATGGTAATGGTAATGGTGATGGTGATGGTGGTGTTCGGGATGATGATGATGGTGAGGTGGGAACGATGGTGATGGAAGTGGTGGAGATGGGCAGAGGAGGATGTGGAGAAGTAGGGGAAGAAGGATGGTCAAAGAAGAAGAAGATGAGAGGGGGGTGGCTACTGTGGCGGTGTCGACGGTTACTGTGGCGGCGGTGGTTGGTGTCGGGGAGGAGGAAGGTCGGCGGAGGAAGGCGGTGGTGCTGTGGCGGTAGGGGTGGCCGGGAAGGAAGTCGGGGAGAAGAAGTAGTTATTTAGGGTTTGGGTGAGGGTGGTAGTTGTGCATAAAAAATGGAGAGAGGGAGGTGGTGTTTATGTAGGAGAGAGGGAGAGGGGGATGGCCTTGGGATTAGGGCCGGCCATGTGCATTCCTAGGGATGGGGGGAAGGATTTTTCATGAAGGAATGGGTGGCTAGGATTGCTTTGGTTTTGAATGGATGGCTAGGATCATGTAGGGGAAAAAGTAGTATGTAGTACACCCAAAATGGAGGAAAAAATAAGGTAGACCGGTCAACAATGAAGGGGGGGGTTCTTCATGGCTTGGCTCCAATGGGAGGTGGATACCTCATTGTCTTTTTGCACAAAAGTCCCTAACAATTAGAAAATTGCACAAATAATGGAGTTTATGATTGGATGAGAAAAAAATACCATGTTTGGTGTGATATAGTAGGTTAAAATGGTGTGTGGTATTTAGTATGAATCTTGAGGGTGTGAGTGGGGGTTTGGGTTGGTGTTGGGTCTAGTTTTGGGTTAGGTTGGGTCATTACACTAATTTAATTAAAAATTAATATAAATGGTATTTTTTAATTAATTGGGAGTACATAGGATTAAAATTGGGTGGAACACAAGTGTCATGGGCGTAGTAAACTCAGAATAGAATATTTTCATATATTGGGTTGCACAAAACGGGTCAAGGTTGTGTCTCCAATTTCGATTGGAACGGACAATGATGCAAAGTTGGATTTAATTGGATTTAGGAATAGACATTTGTAACGAATATTGTGCGACTAAAATAAAGCACAAGAGAGGGTATTTATGAGTTACACAAAGGTTATAATGGAAGGCTGGCACGTCTAGGAAAAGTGTGTAAAATTTGTTTGGAAGCAAATGCTAGTGTAGCGCTCCAAATATCGAAGCAAAGGTAAGGTGCACAAAGTGATACGAATATTGTGTACATTAATCTAAAACACTATGTTCTAATTTTAAATGGCTCCAAACTAATCCTAGTCTCTCTATCTAATCCAGGTAGACCTAAATTTGGTCGAGGAGGTTTACACTGCTCCAACGCTGCTAGTCGATGGTTGTATGAATCCATGGTAGATAACAACCTCGTACTTCTTTGAACCATTGAATCCTGCATCATCATCAGCCTCTCGCCCATGGACAGCTGTGATACCTGGAGCTCCGTCACGTTGTGCTCTATTGACGCTCTAAGATCAGCTGTCATATCCCTGAGCTCCATGATACTGCACTCGAGCGTATCAAATCATGCGATGAGCGTCGCATCGTCCGCCTGCGGCTAGGATAGGGGCTGCTCCTCCATCCTTTATAGTAACTCATCACAGAGAGATGCAATCTAACGGTCAAAGGTCTCCTGGGCTTGGGCCAATGCCTGTGAGGGCTGTGGAAAATGCGCACTTGCAGTGGAGGCCCTAGAAGACTGCGTCGCAACAAGGGCGCCATAGGATCCCGTACCATAGTACGTACCCTTCTGGAGAGCACCAGCGACGGTCACCCACATCTCATCCACCGAGGGAGCTGGAGAGGGCTGCGAGAAAGTACCAGCCTCTCCCGTTGTAGGTGCACTAGCAGTCGCCCGCTCACCCAGCCTAAGATACTCGGCCTAGAAAAGTATGGATACTCGATAATTGCTAATGTCTAAGGTACTTATTATTAACTACATGGATATTTATTTGCATATTTTCTAAGTTATATTAAAGTTAACACAAAGTAAAGTAATACTTAGATAGGTCTGCAATGCCCTCTCATCAATGAGATTCTTGCTCTTTCGATGGGTGGCCAGGAAGACGGTCACTATGTTGGCATCCTCATCCCTCTGTACCTGTTAAAAATATATTATTTAGTAATAAAATTAAATATTTTATTCTACTACCATTTTATCATATTTGCATTAAAATAATATATATCTAAAATAAAAAATATACCAAACGACGAAAATATTTCGTCATCGGAATCGAGCCACCACACCACTTTGCTGCCTTTTTCCTAGCCGTCTTGACCTTCTCAGACCTTTCCTTGTATATTGGATCGTCTAATCTAGCCCTCATTACAGTCCACTGCTTAGGCATAATCCAATCTTGGATCAGTTTTTCTTTGCGATCACGAGCCTTCTGGTCATCCAGAGCATCATGGATCAACTTGGCGGTAATGGCAGAAAATATCTGCTCAATCAACTCGGCCCGGTGAGGTGGATAGAAATACATTTTCTAAAAGAAGTAATCTAGTAAGTTATATAATATGCATAAATTGGATGATTGATATTAAAACCAAATATACTTTTACCTTGAAGTGCGCAAACCAGAATACATTTCTCTCATCCGGAGCATCAGAGTAGTTAATCCAAGGGCCACCATAGTTGTACCATCTCTGTACCGACGAGGGACAAAATATATACAAAGATAATTATTTTTATCGAAAAAGTGAATATATGATGAATAAAGAAATAAACGATATATATGACGATAAACCAACTAATTGACTTACTTTGTACAGTCGGCCCAAATCTCCGTCCTCGTCTCGTCCGTAGGTGCGTATGGAGGATCTCGCTGATGCTGAGACAACATCGGCTCAACCTCCGCCATATGCTCATCTGTCTCCATGGTTCCGTCAGCAGGAGGAACGCTGGACGAGGGACTAGTCTCAAGCCTGGAACTACTCGTCCCAGGAGTGATGCCACATAACGTCATCGGAGTCGGAGATGTGACTGGTCGATATACTGGAGTACTTGACGACGAGGATCCAAAACCAACAGTAGGTAGTACCGGAGGAGCACTCTTTCTACCTCGGGACCTGCCGAACGCTCCGCGTTATCCTGTCATACCTGATAACAACATATAATGATAGAACAAATAAACAGATATATGGTACATTCTACAGTCAAAATGTTATGCATATCTCACAGTATTAATAGAATTGCACAGTAAATAACTAGTAGTGTCACAAGTCTAAATGGATAGTACATTCTACAGTCAAAATATAATACATGTCACAAGTCCAAATAGATTTATTTTATTTTCAATCATCTTCAAAAAATTTATCTTGTTCGCCTTCCTCGTCTTCCTCTTCATCTTCACTTTCATCTACTTCGTCTTCGTCTTCCTCTTCCTCTTCGGATAATTTTACCTTTTCTACATTATTAGTCGTGTAATGAGTAACTTTCGTTGAGTCTATATCTATAATATTTGTTACAAGAGGTAGCCCGTCCTCCTGATAAGGTATTTCGTCAACGTTAAAGGCATTCCTAGCTTTAGTCTTTCATATTGCCCACCAATCCGACCTCGCTGTCCCCCGTCTAGGATAAGTTGTGAAGTACATGAGCTGAGCCTAACTTGATAGGAAAAATGGTTCCTAGCCTTGATATTTATGCTTCTAGTTTATATCCACAAGACCATGCTTGTCAATTTTCTCAATTTTCCAACCTTGATCTTGAATCGGATCGAACCATTCACACTTGAATATCACGATCTTAGCATGTTCCGTGCCATAATTATATGTCAACTCCACAGTCTCTCGTAAGATGCCAAAGAAATCATTGCCTGAAGTGACGTCTTTGTAGTTTGAATATTTGATACACAAACAACTATTTTTCGTGGAATCAAGATCTAGAAAGCAGTTTCTGATCGGAGCATTTGTTGACTTGAACCTAAACCTATTCACACAGTAACTTAGCCATATTTTGACGGCATTAATTGGTCCCTTGGCTAGAGTTCTAATAGATTCAGTCTCGGGTGTTATTAGACGATCGACCTAAATACCAAAGTAGCGATAGTAAATTATTTATTGTGCAAGTGCATACAGAAAAAGTAATTACCGAGCTCCATATATATGGGCTTAACCAAGAAGAAAAATGATGTCTCGTTTCTTGTTCTACTTCTTCGTCTGTTATGTAGGGTCTAACCGACCTCAGCTCATCATTATATATGCTGAAAAATAACGAAGCAGCCGCTGATTAGTAACATAATATTAGCTTATACTATTACATTGAGATGATGTAAACTTGGACATATTAATTACTTACCCCCTTTAGCTTCTCTACTTCATCCTCGTCGTAATTGAATAATATATACAACTGAGCAGCCCTTAGCTCGTCGTCATTCGAATATCTCTTCTTCATTTTTCCTGAAGGCTTTTCGGACGCATTGAATACTTTCAGTATTGCATCATTAGATTTCTGATATCCGTCGTTGTTTCTCAGATCTCTCGTTCTATTAGTAGCAACATGAGGTTTGAAATACGTCGAACAAAAGTTTGTAATCTCCTCGAGAACATAAGCTTCATAAATAGAGCCCTCAACCCGTGTCTTATCTTTTACCGTTCTCTTTAGGTGATTCAGATTCCGCTCGAATGGGTACATCCATCGATAACCGACAGGACCACCAATATCTGCCTCATAGGAAAGATGAATTGGCAAATGCTCCATGGAGTCGAAGAATCCAGGAGGAAACACCTTCTCGACCTTGAAGTATTACCGCAATGTCCTTCTCTTGCTTTTCTAGACTATCGAGTAGAACAAATATCTCTGAAGAATATGCTGAGCTCTGTCAATGGATTCCAAACGTCCTGCGGTAAGAATTCCAGAAATACAATCAGAATTAACCTCTCCATGAATACGTGACAATCATGGCTCTTCCTACCCGCCATTTTGTTACCCTTGAGGTCGACGCATCTTCTCAAGTTTGACACGTACCCGTCTGGAAATTTTAGACACTGAATCTACCTACAAAGTCTTCCTTTATCCTTCTTCTCCAGTAAGAAAATTAACTTAGGCTGATTTAACTTTTCATTCCCCTCCCCTATCAAATACAACGCAGGACGTCTACATATTTCTTCTAAGTCCAACCTGGCCTTCAGATTGTCTTTCGTCTTCCCCTTTACCTCCATTACATAATTAATTATGTTGTCAAATATATTCTTCTCGATATGTATGACATTAAGGTTATGTATGATCAGATTGGTGCTCCAATATGGCAGATCCCAGAATATACTCCTCTTCGTCCAGTTATGGGTGTGACTAAATCCGTCACACTTGTACCCCTTAGCAGGCTCTTCGATAGAACTTGGTAAATCTTTTACCACTTTCTATATCGTGTATTCGGGCCATCTTGGCGGTGAATTGGCCTTCTCCATAACTCTCACATGAAAAGCATTCATGTTCCTCCGGTATGGATGATCATTCGGCAAAAATTATCGATCACAATCGAAGAAGCACAGTTTGCCTTCATGTTTCAAACAGAAAGCCTTAGTACGGTCCATGCAATATGGATATGAGAGACGACCATAAGTATTATATACCGATAATATTCTATAGGCCTAAAAGTCGTTGATGGTCCACATAAGTGCTGCCCTTATCTGAAAATTTTGCCTTCTAGAAACATCGTATGTGTTGGTACCTACTTCCCATATCAGATTCAACTCATCTATCAATGACTGTAAATACACATTGATGTTCCTCTTCGGATTGTTTGGACCCGGGATAATAACGATTAGGAACATATACGGAGTCTTCATGCACATACAATACGGTAGATTGTACGGAGTGAAGATCACAGGCCAACACAAATACTGGGAGCCCGAAAGTCTGAATGGGGTAAAACCGTCGGAGGAGAGCCCCAATCTGACATTACGCGGATCAGAAGCAAAATCTGGATACTCTCGATCAAAGTGCTTCCATGCTTCTCCATCGGATAGATGATCCAATACTCCTTTGATCTGTTCCCGCCTATGCCAACTCATATTTTCTGCAGTCTCCTTCACCATAAATAACCTATGCAACCGCGGCGTCAAAGGCAAGTAGTGCATCCAATCGGTAGGCTTCCTCGTACCAACAAAAATTCCTCTACCAGTAGCCTTGTAGCGATCAGTACCACAAAATCTGTACGCGTCTTCATCCTTGTCGTATTTGTAGTACAACATGTACCCGTTGCGACATGCATCAATTTTCTCGTATCCCATCCAGAGCGATCTCACCATCCTCTTAGATCGGTAGAATTTTTTAGGCAACTTAGCACTCTCTGGCAAGATCTCTATAATCAACTCCACCAGTCGGTTGTAGCATTCTTGAGATATGTTAAAATTGGACTTGATACTCAATAATCTTGTAACCACCTCCAACGGTGAATGATCCTCACAACTAGGATATAATAGAGTCCTTGCATTCTCCAACAACTCTATGAACTTTGCAGCATCGGATTCGGTGCCTCCTCAGTTGCATCATGATTATTTGGATCAAAACTAGGCCCCACCGCATCAAAAACCATATTCATCCATCCATCGTCGTAAGCAGCGTGGTCATGGACATCCATAACGGCTCCACATAAGGCTCTGACTTCGATGCTAAAGACACAAGTTCTCCGTGCACGGTCCACTGATAGTAATTCGACGTGAAACCATTCGAGTACAAATGACATGTGACTTCCACTTCTGGATAATATTTTAAGTTGCGACATCTTACACACGGACACATTATTTTGGTACCGTCCATGTACTGAGGGAACGCCATGACGAACTACAGGAACTGTTGTACACCCTCTATGAATTTATCCCGCACACCGCATATGTCATCAGGATAATGGTTGTACATCCACGAACGATGATGCAGATAGTAATTCAGATCCATTTCTAGATACTTCTGCAAAGATGTATAGACATCATTCAAGTATATACTCATGTGAATATTTGGTATTATATATTATCCAAATGATACTCACTCCAGATATGCAAAGATGAATATACATCGTTCAAGAAAATAGTTTAAATTACAGTACATGTCACAAGTCTAAATGGATTTCATATTGATATTTTCAACCCTCTTCTAAAAATTTATCTTCTTCGTTTAAATACAGTACATGCACTGATACTCCTATTGTAGGTTATCAGTATATCAGTGAGTGTCAACTCTGTATCTTGGATATCCACACTTGACATTTGTTTAGACCATGACTTTCTAATTGAAAAGTCAAGTCTTGGATATCCAGTGTCAATTTTTTTTTGTCCATGATACAGAGTTGACACTCACTGATACACTCCTGGATATCCACACTTGACATATGACAGTGAAGGGTAATATCCATACTTTCATTCAAAGCCTTTTTTTGCTCAACCATCGAAAGATGAGTTAAATTTTGTTTGCAGACTTTGTTATAATAATTTACTCATGTCACTTCAGAGCTTCACCTTAAAATAAATAGTTCCATATCCCGAGGCCTATTTGATAACCTCATGCATTCCATTATTAGACTCTGAGATTCTATGTGGATCTGCTTATTGTTTGTGTTCCTGTTAGTACAATAATTATTCACAAGATAATTGAGTTATTAATTATTCACCCACGTCTTCAGCCATATCAGCTTGATCACTGTTGTCTGTTTTTTGTGGAGGCACAAATGCCTCTACTCAATCCATCTCTAGTCTAGATCTTGAGCCTGAGCCTTGTGAGAGTTGCAACTTGAGGGCAGGATGCATGTATTTACTATTTATCCCTCGTCTTTTCTTAATTATCAATTATAGCCAATTGATACAAGCATCTCTATCTAGCTCGATCTTTTCTCTATTTGTCAATTGAATCTCTGCATGATCTGGACTTTGTAAAAAATTTGAAGCATTGAATCCTAAATTTGTCCTTAAATCCTGTTTTTGTCCGTTTGCAAAATGTTAAGAAGCATATGATGAGCCTCGCGAGATTTAAAATTTCCAAATCTCTATATCAACATCTACTACTGTTTCCCCCCTCTTTATTCCTTGCTAGCTAATGAACCTATGATCTGCATATGAGTTTTCAGGAAGCCTGTATGTCACTTGCTATAGGGCTGGTTCCATCGACACGTGACTATGGGCTCTAACCCTCTCATGTTCCTGATTCATGAACGCACGCTCTGGAAGATGGTTTCCTCATTATTGGAGCTTAACTTATGGCCATGATTTTCTTTCAAGAATCTTGTCAAGATCAACTTATGCAATGCTTGTAGACAACCACTTCCCACCATCCCAAGCCATCCAAACAGTCCTGCAGTGCTTTTGCATACCCCAACCCTAAGTAGCTAGGGGATCGATGGCGAGAGATCAATATTATATTATTTTGATACTTATCGCTTTCTTTAATAATGAGAAGATGGCTGATGCCAATCTTCTGATCTGAATATTATCCTTGTGTTACACTGTCATCTTTATCGTTTTCGTGATAAAGGCGGCACAGCACACACACACGTCCAATGGAAACAACAAACAACATTATTAACAGTTATTACTGTTCTATGGCTCCGCTCAATGCCTTTGGCCTAGGTTATCATTTTGTCCCCAAATTTTCACTTGTTCGATTGAGACAGTAATCCCGAGGTCGTCTGTGTCAGTGTGTGTGTGTGTCGTGTCTGTCTCAGTGTGTGTGTTTGTGATAGTGTGTCGTATCTGTGTATATGTGTGTCGTGTCTATGTCAGTGTATGTATGTCGTATCTGTGTCAGGGTTTGTCTGTGATAGTATGTGTGTCATGTCTGTGTCAGTATGTGGCATCGTGTTTGTGTCAGTGTTATATCGTATATGTATCTGTGAAAGAGAGAGATAGGCTTAGGGTTTACCTAGAGGAGGAGGGGGAGGAGAAGTTCGAGGTTGTCGGAGGGGAGGAGCCGCTCCGGAAGGGAGGAGTCGTGCGGGAGGGGGGCGCTCGGGGGGTGGGGAGCCGGAGGGGGGCTGGGGGGAGCCGGTGGGGGGGGGATAGGGACTGGGGGAGAAGGAGGAAGCTGGAGGGTGGACTTCGCCGGAAGGGGGGGAAGGGGGGTTTCAAAATTTTGGGAAGGGGATCGACATAATGGGGGAAAATAAAATCTTGAACCCTATATTAAAAAATTTAGCGACGTCATCAATAGACGTCACTAAACGTCGCTAATTAAAAATTTAGCGACGTCATAAATAGACGTCGCTAATTAAAAAGTTTGCGACAATAGCGACGTCGCTAAAAATTAAAAAAGCAACGTCGGTAAATACGTCGCTAAACTTCATTAAATCGAAAAACTTAGCGACGTTTAGTGACGTTAAAGAAGCTTATAGCGACTATTATTTAAAAAATTGAAGTACATTCGCTAAACGTCGCTATTTGTCGCCAACAACGACGTATAACAATATTTATTTTTGGAGTCGCTCAAATCTTTAATATTAACGACGTTTTATTATGACGTCGCTAAAAACGTCGCTATTTCATAATATTTTGGTAGTGAGTTTAGATATCGTAGGTTAGGTTTAGAGTTAAAGTTTTTGGATATCATAGGTAACAATATGAAAGTTGTTAGATTTTTAGGGTAAACAAATATAGTTAGATTATAAAAAGAATGTAATTAAATTTTGTTGACAAAACTTTATAAACACAACTTACGTATGCTTTTGTTGTCCTCTCATCTACGAGCTTTCCATACTTCTTTCTTTTGTGCGTCCGCTGGGAGATTGCGGGAAAGTCAATGTTCTTCGGGTCTCCCCCGGCTCTGATGGCCTCCTTGCATTGTAAAGATTAAGTAATTAATTAATAAGAAAAATAAAAATTGATCTAGCAAAAAAATTATAATGCTGACCATCCGTCGAAAATGCTCGACGGTCGGAATGGATCCACCCGTGTGGAGACCACCCTTAGCACGGGACGCTCTTGCCTTCTCGCACTTGGCCTTTGTAAACCCCCTCACCCAAAATTAGGCCTACTTGGCTTAGACAGTGAGACTAGGGCTAGTTTGAATTCAATTAGAAATAGAACACGATATTTTATATGATTTTATGATATTTATATCACTTAGTGCACCTTACCGTTGCTTCGATAATTGGAGCACTACACTAGCTACTGGCTTCCTACAAATTTTACACCCTTGTCCTAGACGTATCTGTCTTCCATTATGACCTTTGTGTAACCTAAAATTATGCTCTCTTGTGTCATATTTTAGTCGCACAATATTCGTTGCAGACGTTATTATTTAATTATAAATAAATCTAACTTTGTATCCTTGTGCGTTTCAATCGAAATTGGAGACACAATCTTGACCCGTTTTGTGCAACCCAAACTATGACAATATTCTATTCTGAGTCCTCTATGTCCATGACACTTGTGTCCCACCTAATTTTAGCCCCATGTACTTCTAATTAATTTTAGAACACCCTGTGCATTAATTTTAATTAATTTAATCCAATTTCCATCTTTGTGTAATTTTTCTAATTATTGGGCCCTTTTATGCAAAAGTGCATTGTGGTGTCCACACCATTGGACAAGACATGAAGAAACCTATTTTCTCTTCATTATTTGGTCATATGAATTTTCTCCATGATTTTTGGAATGTGCAACATCGCCCCCCTCATTTAACCTAGCCTTGCATTTTAAACAATATAAATTATAGCCCTCCAAACATCCCCATGTCAAGCCAAGGCCCACTCCAAGGAGATGTTGACCAAGCCCAACCCTAGGTCAACATCAAACCCTATTTTTCTAGATATAAATATAATATTTTCCTTACTTTTTTATCATTCACAAAATTACCCCAACCTAAGCTAGCCGAATCCCTTCCCCATCTACTATTCATCGTCCTCTTCCTCCCGCTGGAGCCCACGACTGGAGCCGAGCCCAGCCACCATCCACCGGAGCCGGTCTGGACCTCCCTGCCTCACCACTCGACTCTACCACTTCTCCTCCCTGTTCACTTCCTTCCTCCATCCTCCTCCGTTCCCTTGATTCCTCCTCGCCTGAGCAAGTCCTCCTCCTCCGCGGCCACCCATCAGCCCACGACGACATCATCACCACCGGACCCTCCTCGATCTCCTCAGCAGCACCCCGCTCACCCCTGACCGGACTGCACAGCAGCCACCAGACCTCGCCACCTCCCATTGTCATTGTCCCCTCGTCGTCCCCAACCCCGCAGCGTCCCGCCGGAGCACCTCCTTATGTCGACGCCTCGACCAAGCAGCCTACACCACTGCCATTAACACCACCGCCATTAACACCACCGTCATCCCCGAACTCCCGAGCCATGACCTCTTCTCTCTTTCCTGTCCTCCTTCCTCTGTCGGAGTCGACGACAGCAGCCACCCCTCCTTCGCCTGAACGATACCCCGACTTCCCGAGCCATCTCCATCGACCCTGAGCACCGCCAATACCGAGCCTCGTCACCGCCTGAAGCCCGACAACTGAACCACCACTTCTCCCATCATCCCGACATCCTCCTCCACCATCTGAGATTGACCCCGTCCTCATCAACCTTCCCTCGACAGCACGGCCAACCCCGACTTCCCTTCATCCCCGCCGGAGTCAACAACATCTACACCCATCACCCCCACCTCCGATCAACTCGATGTCCTCCTCCGCCTGAGCACAGCACCCTGTCACCACTGAACCCATCTCACCTGAACCTCTTTCCAGTCGACTGAACCGCCGGACTTCACCCCCTGATCGCCTGAGCTCTCCCCTGGCCGGAGCAGCACTCACCTCATCATCACTATTGTACTCATCATCATCTCCATTATTAACATCATCACCATCACCCCTATCATCATCCTCATCATCCCAATCATCATCCACGTCATCACCATCATCCCAATCATCATCCACATCATTACCATCACCCCTATCATCATCCTCGTTATCACCATCATCCCAATCATCATCCACATCATCATCATCACCCTAATCACCATCATCCCCTTCATCATCAACATAATCACCACCATTATCATTTACATCACCATCACCCTAATCATCATCACCATTATCATCCTTAATCATCATCTCCATCATCATAATCATCACTATCATCATTACCCTCATCATCACAATCTGCATTACCCTCGTCATCATCATCAATATCGTCATCATCATCGTGATCATGGACTCGTCACCTTCGTCCAAGACAACCTGCAGCAGTCACCCCTGATTTTCGTGCCTGTGCACGCTAACCCCGAGGTTCAAACCTGTCCCTCTTCTCCTTTTTATGTGTGCTTGTGTGTATTCTATTAGGATATTAGTATTGCTTTATGACAGTTAGTTGACATCAGACCCTGAGTCGGTAAATCCGGTCTGGACCTCCCCGCCTCACCACTCGACTCCACCACTTCTCCTCCCTATTCACTTCCTTCCTCCATCCTCCTCCGTTCCCTTGACTCCTCCTTGCCTGAGCAATTCCTTCTCCGACGCGGCCACCCATCAGCCCATGACAACTTCATCACCACCGGACCCTCCTCGATCTCCTCAGCAGTACCCCGCTCGCCCCGGAGCCGACTGCACAGCAGCCACCCGACCTCGCCACCTCCCATCGTCATCATCCCCTCGTCGTCCCCAACCCCGCAGCGTCCCGCCGGAGCACCTCCTTATGTCGACGCCTCGACCAAGCAGCCTACACCACCGCCATTAACACCACCGTCATCCCCGACCTCCCGAGCCACGACCTCTTCTCTCTTTCCTGTCCTCCTTCCTCTGCCGGAGTCGAAGACAACAGCCACCCCTCCTTCGCCTGAACGATACCCCGACTTCCCGAGCCATCTCTATCGACCCCGAGCACCGCCAACACCGAGCCTCGTCACCGCCTAAAACCCGACGACTGAACCACCACTCCTCCCATCATCCCGACATCCTCCTCCACCGTCTGAGATCGACCCTGTCCTCATCAAACTCCCCTCGACAGCACGGCCAACCCTGACTTTCCTTTATCCCCGTCGGAGTCAACAGCATCTACACCCATCACCCCCACCCCCGATCAACTCGATGTCCTCCTCCGCTTGAGCACAGCACGTTGTCACCACTGAACCCATCTCACCTGAACCTCTTCCCAGTCGACTGAACCGCCGGACTTCATCCCCTGATCGCCTGAGCTCTCCCCTGGCCGGAGCAGCACTCACCTCATCATCACCATTGTACTCATTATCATCTCCATTATTAACATCATCACCATCACCCATATCATCATTCTCGTCATCACCATCATCCTAATCATCATCCACGTCATCATCATCATCCCAATCATCATCCATATCATCACCATCACCCCTATCATCATCCTCGTCATCACCATCATCCCAATCATCATCCACATCATCATCATCACCCTAATCACCACCATCCCCTTCATCATCAACATAATCACCACCATTATCATTCACATCACCATCACCCTAATCATCATCACCATTATCATCCTTAATCATCATCCCCATTATCATAATCATCACCATCATCATTACCCTCATCATCACAATCTTCATTACCCTCGTCATCATCATCAACATCGTCATCATCGTTGTCATCGTGGACTCGTCACCTTCGTCCAAGACAACCTATAACAGTCACCCCCGATTCCCGTGCCTGTGCACGCTAACCCCGAGGTTCGAACCTGTCCCTCTTCTTCTTTTTATGTGTTCTTGTATGTATGTTATTAGGACATTAGTATTGCTTTATGACAGTTAGTTGACATCAGACCCTGAGTCCGTGAACCCAACTCGTATACGTAAACGTACGCGTATGCGTATATTGTTCAATTTGGTATATATATATATATATATATATATATATATATATATATATATATATATATAAGTAAATGCTAAATAATAATTATGACTATATATGTGTTGCTTGCTGTACGACCCTAGGACACCGTGGATTTTTTGCATATTTACCTTGACTTTGTGACCTAAATATTAGGGAATTATCTTCCTTGTGTACACTGACGTACTGGCCTAGATGTGTTAGTGAGTTCACTGTCTGAGTGTGTACAACATTGAAGACGTAACACCCGCATAATTAGATGCGCAGTTGACCCTGTTAGTTGACCAGTATCACCCATAGCGTACCCTCTGAGTCCAGTGTATTTATGGTTGTGTATATGCTAAGTGTAATGGCTGATGTTGTATTGTATTATATTATATGTATATAGGACCCATTGGATTGTTCTGCACGACTTCAGGAGCAGGTTATTGATACTATGCAGCTTCTTGCCAGGCAAGTATACCTTGCCATTGTACTGTTATTCATATTCCATATGTTGCATGCATCTTTATTTTTGTTATTTAGTTCATATAATTTAACTTCTATATAAACTGCGCTTTCAAGAAAACTTGGGTGCAACGACGGTGTCGTCGTGATCTGTTTTTATTATGTATATGCATTGACCTAATTTTATGAGACCACCCCATTATCATGAAGCATCATTAGGTTTCATTAGCCGTGACACAGCTGTTACACGAGTGTGAGTCTCATGTAGGACACGGACTCACGTACTGGGTTGGCCTCCTATTCGTATGGGCCGTACGTTAGGGATAACAGTTGTTAGAAACTTTGTATGCTAACGAGACTTGGCAGTTATTAGAGGTATTATCGTATCATGGATGTGACATGCTTAGAGCATGGGGTAGGGAGAACAACAAGTACGGCATTTGGGCTCCGTTGCACTTTCCTTGTGTAACCCGTACGCTCCGCCGGAGATACGCGGTCATGATGACCCCTATATATTATCAGGCAGCCTCTGCTGTTCAAAAGACGACATGCTTTGTAGGCCCTTGATTCTCCGAGAGAATTATGCCAATCCCATTTTGGCCAGATAGCCCACTTGTAAGAAAGTTATTCTTAATGTGCATTCACATAGAAGGTTAGGTGACCCATTGGATGTTTATTTCAGTACTTTATTGGCATGCTATTATGTATTTTGTTATGTCCCTCTCAGGACCTGGTCCCTTTCCAGGTGTAGATGTTCATGAGTATTCGCAGGAGCGCAGATCCGGACTTGCTACTTATAATTTCAAGGAGGTCCTCTCTTCGAGCCTCGTGATTGTTAGTTGATGTACTTATATTGTGTCACGCCCCAGTCCCAAAATACCGAGGGACTAGACACGTGGCAATAGCCAGCAGCACACACCGATGGACAAACCCAATTTAATGGATCCATCGGGGCATACTTAAGCTGTAATATAACAATAAGTAGGTCCAATGATACATGTCACAGTCTATACTAATCTCATCCACAACAGATAATCACAGATCAAATGCCAGAATAAGTGCAAATAAAATAAACTAACAAATCTCAATAAAAGTGTCTCGGAGAACAATCCGAGAACAAGTCTGATACAGCAATGCAATAGACTGGAAATAAAGTAAATAGAAACAGAACTAAATGAGTATCGCAAGCCAATACTCAGGAGAAGTCCTCTGGTACGATCTCTTCCTCGGATCCTGGTTCTGCTCCAATGTAGGCACCTGCTCCTGCTAACGCTAATGCTCCGGTCCCGTATACCTCGGGATAGATCTCGTCTGCAATATCTGGGGACAGAATCCGGATCCAGGTCCTCAGGGGACATAGCAAGGTACAAAGAGCTCATGCCAATAAATAAATATGCAGTGCAGCAATAAATAAAGCAATAGGGTAAATATGTAACCATCTAAGTGATATGCAATATGAGAGCAACACTAGAACTCAGGCTGAAGCCACTACAAGCTCTGTGTCGGGGAGCCGGTAGCAGTGATATCATGTGGTCGTCTAGCTCAGCGAAAGACTGAGACGCCAGCAGTCGTCTAGCTCAGAGAAAGACTGAGACGCTGTCATAATATATAAAATCAACCTGTAGCCTGTGTGTCTCTCCCCACCCAATGTAACCATACGTCTCATGTCCATGTGGCCCCATGTCCATGTCACGCAAGATCATATCTAATGCAGCAAGTCATAATAAACTCTAAGCATATAATGTCTAAGTCATGAAACCTGTATCCTATACAGAATCACCATGAATATCTCAGGAAGATCCTGTCTCATGAATAGTGTCAAGTGTCCTGGGTCATAGTGTACTTGATAAGACAAGTACGAGAATATAAAGTGTCACGAATGTCCATCTCTAGATGACAATACCCAACACCGCGTACGGTGTTGGCACACGACTGATAATCGGACGCTAAGTACGTCACACGGTCCTAGGTTAAGCATGCACAGCAATGTAATGAAGCAAGGAAAAATATGTAACAAGACTGCAAAGTTGGCAAGGTACACTTGCCTGGGGTCCTGGCTCCAACTGTAGCTCTGGTCTCAGTGTGATCTGCAGGTACTACTCCGGTTGCTGAAATAAACATCACCATTAGATTCAGAAAATATCAAATAGCTAGAAACGCCTGTCCTTGAGTCCGATTTGGACACAAGGGCAAAAATAACATTTCCGGGCCAAAGCGGGGTCCACATGTGGGCCACTTTGCACCGAAAAGCGCGTCAGGGTCAAAGGTCTCCAAATTTGCCAAACTTAGTGTCAACAAGTCAGGAACGATGATACGAACCCAACGGAACTTCCAGAATTGGATTCCGATGAGCCGATCACAAAATCGTCCGTCAAGTGGAGCTTGTGGGGCCCACGATACGCGATTCTGTCAACGTTCTCAGAATCGAACCAAACTTGGGTCACAGGACCAGCGTATTGCTACGAGTCCGATGGCGCAAGTTTTGTCTCGATCCGACCTGTGTACACAAAGTTACAGCGTGTTCCAGAACCGACGGATACGGGGTGCCGTTGGCGGATACGCGTTGATTCCGGTGTGCACGCACATCCAAATCAACTTCTGTGAAATCCCACACGTCCGTATCAACGACGCGCACGTTTCGGTAAAGACCGCGTGCGACCAAGTCGTCCCGTTTGGCGGGACGCACTCAGTTCCGGGGTGAAACAGGGCGTTGTTTTTCCTGTTTTTGGATCGCGGTTCGCGATCACCACAGGACGCGATGCACCGAGCGGTTTGCCCGGGCACCGAGGGGGTCACGCAGGCTTCGCGATGCAAAAGACGGAATCGAAAATGGGGTTACGAGAAGAAAGATATGAGCACCTGAACAGGGCTCGAAAACCGGGGGTTCACCGTGTCCGACACGACACAGGACACTGTGTCCTGTGTCCAAGCCGTGTCCCCCCCTAGGGTTTGGACTCTGCAACCACTGCGGCGTCCGGAGGCGACCGGAGGGAGGCTGAGCGGCTGCGAGTGGCGTCGTCGGAGGCTCGCCGGAGTCGTCGGCGACTGCTGCGGCTGCTGCTTCTGCTGCTGGCCGGCGGCGGCGGGGACAGCAGAGGCTGGCGAGGGGGAGAAAGGAAAGCTGCGGCGGCGGCGCGGGCGTTGTGGTGCGGGTCGCGGTGGGACGGTGGCGGACCGGAGGGGGTGACGGCCAAGGGGGGAGCTAGGGTTTTAAATAGGGGAAGGGGAGGCCCGAGCGGGGCGGAGGCGGCGGATCTGGGTGGCGCGGGCTGCGGGCGGCGTGGCTGGGGCGCGGGCTGCGGGCGGCGTGGACGCGGGCTGCGGGCGGCGTGGACGTGGGCTGGAGCGGCGTCGGAGACCCGCCGGAGGGGGCGGCTGCTGGCTAGGGTTAGGGTTAGGGATTTGATTTAGGGAAATAGGTGTTTGGGGATTTGGGGATTTGGGGATTTTGGAAATTAATTTTCCTTTTTTCTTTTTGTGGAGAAAACTAGAAAATTAGGTATTTATACCTACAGAAATTGGACTAGGGTTTGACCTAGGTTTTGGGCTGGGTCGACGCTCCTTGGGCTTGGCTTCGGCTCTCATAGGGATGTCGGGCGTTGGCACGGATTTAATTCGGTTTAATTATTTAATAGTTTTTAGGGTTTTATAAATGCCTCCGGAGTCCAATAAATTCCCGGAAAATTACCCTATGTCCGGTTTTCCGTTTTACACCATAAAATATTATTTCCATAATATTTTAATATGAATTAACCGCAATTAAAAATCATTAATTTGCCAAAGGCCTAGGTTAAATTTACAGAAAATTCCCGAAAAATCCAAATTAATATTTCTGAAAATCAGGGGGCTTACAATCTACCCAACTTATAAAAATTTCGTCCTCGAAATTAAAATATGGTAGGGTTCTCTCTATCCAATCTCACTTGACTACAGTCTAAGGGATTGCTCTCAAGTGAACATTGCGGTCTCTACCCAACTTAGAGTTTACCCATCTATCATCTAAGGCTATACATCTAATAAAGCTATGCCCTAAAATATATAATCATGTTATTGAATCCTCAAGTCTTTAACCAAACATATCACCTATGATATTCCCTTAAATCATATATAAAAGGGTCATCAACAATGCGACCGGCCTGGGGTATATCTAGTACTGTCTATATATCAACTTATACCAAGCACGAGGTTTCGTCTTTCCGAAATAAGGGAAGACGAAGATCAATAATAAAGAGTTCAAGGGTAAGGTAATAGAACAGAAGTATCAAGATCAAGGCGTTTAACGAATTCAAATGGGATTTGTCAAGACAATTGTGGATTGAAATCCTATTCTGGTAGTCCTTTGTTCGCCTGCTCGTATTAGTACAGTTATGTAACTGATACGATATGCTCAGACATATCTAGAGGGCAAGTATACTAGTCAACTATATATCTCAATCCACGTAAAGTAGTATTACGAAGGGCGAATCAAGCGCACTAAGGTTAGCTAGACCTTAATATACTGATTCTGAAATTGACAATTGTATTAGTGTGTCGACCCAATAATACATATATCATGAACAAGCTCGATAAAGAATGAGCTTGCAAAACTAGGCTATATTAGCAGCATAAGTCAAGGTAGTACAACAAATATAAGTACGCTAGATGATGATGAAAGGAGGTACAACTTAATTCAAGTTCACAGAACAACACAAAATAAGCACAATAGCAAAAGACTCTACAATCTCTACGGTTATCAATTATAAGCAAGTTCAAAATTAGTAGGTCAAGGCTAAGGTCACGAACCAATAGGCACGAGCTAAATCAATACTAGAAAAGAATAACTATAAAAACTTACGCGCATTAGCTACTCCATGAGTCTGCGCGTCCTCTAAAGTCATCGCGAAAGCTTGTCCGCGTCCTTGTAGTCGATTCCTCTGCTGCTGCTGAGCCTGCTGGAAGAGTAATGCTTGGGGTATCAAAGGTGGCCTCGGCTGATACCCTCCTGGAGGCGGTGGTATGACTCCTTCAACTTTCGTTTGCGGTGCTCCTAGTGCTGGATAGGCTGGCCTCGGTACTGGTACTTCTTGTTGGTTAACCATTGGTGATCTTTCTCGACGCTCAGGGCATTCTCTCAATGAATGCTGACTGGATCCGCTAGCTAAACATACTTTCCTTTTTCGTCTGCACTCGTCCTCAATATGGCCTCTTTTGCGACAATATTGACAGATAGGTAGTGCCTGTGGAGATATTTCTGACGGCTGGTGCATGTGAGGTCTCTTTGTAGCTTCTTCCTGTGGTGCTCCGGCGGGTGCTGATATGGATGATCGCTTCAGACTGGTCTCTCTCCTGATGACGCGCTCCATGCGTCGGGCTGCAGCAAGGACGTCCGGGTAAGATGTAGGTGCGACGGATCCGATCAATTTCTGTAGATCAATGTTTAGTCCGTCGAAGAACTTCTCGGCCTTCTCTTCTTCTGTCGGGATCAGGGTTGGGGCAAAGCGACTTAGACGAATAAATTCTGCGTTGTATTCTTCCACTGTCAGATTGTCTTGAGTGAGGCTATTGAACTTGTCGCGAAGTTCTGATCGAGCGATGGCTGGTATGTACATCTCCTGAAAAAGTCTAGAGAACTCTTCCCAAGTGACTCGGTCTGGTCCGAGCCGTGTCTCCTCAGATAGCCACCAGTGATGGGCATTGTCCGTCGACTGCATTTTGACGGCAGTCATCCAACGTTCCTTTGGAAGCTCATATGCTTCTAATTGATGTTGTGTGTTGGTGAGCCACTCATGAACTTCTGTGGGCTCCTCTTTGCCTGAGAAGGTACGGGGCTTCAGCTGGCGAAAATCAGAAATAGAGCCCGTCGTTGGCCGTCGTACTGGTAAATCTGCCTGCTCTAGTGCGATTGCTAGGCTGCGACTCAAAGCCTCTTGTTGAGCTTGCATTATTGCATAGATCATTTGAAACATCTGCTGTCCGTCTATGGCCTGCCCTTGTGGAATGGTAGGCATCGGTGGAGCAAACTGCGTCAAGGGTAGAACGTCGTCTTACTGGATTCTCGTGGCAGGCCGACTTGCTTGACTGTGTTGTTGAGCTGTTTGACCTTCTTCTACTGGTGTTACTTCCTCTTCATTGGTTACCAAAACATCCCGTGGTGATCTTGCAGGAGTCTCATCGTTTGCTCGTGAATCCATAACTCTGCAACCAAAATAAACAATAAGAGGCGTACAGGAATCAAGACAGGATGCAAGTCAAGAATTAATTCGAATCTGATATAGATATCAAGAACGTTTCAAGCAAGTTGATGAGATCCTAAAAACTTATCCTATTCTTATTGCAGGCTTGCTCGGTCCCTAAGTTGAAACCGAACAATTTAGTCGTTGACCTGTATGGGCTACCACAAAAACTATGTCACACCCCAGTCCCAAAATACCGAGGGACTAGACACGTGGCAATAGCCAGCAGCACACACCGATGGACAAACCCAATTTAATGGATCCATCGGGGCATACTTAAGCTGTAATATAACAATAAGTAGGTCCAATGATACATGTCACAGTCTATACTAATCTCATCCACAACAGATAATCACAGATCAAATGCCAGAATAAGTGCAAATAAAATAAACTAACAAATCTCAATAAAAGTGTCTCGGAGAACAATCCGAGAACAAGTCTGATACAGCAATGCAATAGACTGGAAATAAAGTAAATAAAAACAGAAATAAATGAGTATCGCAAGCCAATACTCAGGAGAAGTCCTCTGGTACGATCTCGTCCTCGGATCCTGGTTCTGCTCCAATGTAGGCACCTGCTCCTGCTAACGCTAATGCTCCGGTCCCGTATACCTCGGGATAGATCTCGTCTGCAATATCTGGGGACAGAATCCGGATCCAGGTCCTCAGGGGACATAGCAAGGTACAAAGAGCTCATGCCAATAAATAAATATGCAGTGCAGCAATAAATAAAGCAATAGGGTAAATATGTAACCATCTAAGTGATATGCAATATGAGAGCAGCACTAGAACTCAGGCTGAAGCCACTACAAGCTCTGTGTCGGGGAGCCGGTAGTAGTGATATCATGTGGTCGTCTAGCTCAGCGAAAGACTGAGATGCCAGCAGTCGTCTATCTCAGAGAAAGACTGAGACGTTGTCATAATATATAAAATCAACCTGTAGCCTGTGTGTCTCTCCCCACCCAATGTAACCATACGTCTCATATCCATGTGGCCCCATGTCCATGTCACGCAAGATCATATCTAATGCAGCAAGTCATAATAAACTCTAAGCATATAATGTCTAAGTCATAAAACCTGTATCCTATACAGAATCACCATGAATATCTCAGGAAGATCCTGTCTCATGAATAGTGTCAAGTGTCCTGGGTCATAGTGTACTTGATAAGACAAGTACGAGAATATAAAGTGTCACGAATGTCCATCTCTAGATGACAATACCCAACACCGCGTACGGTGTTGGCACCCGACTGATAATCGGACGCTAAGTACGTCACACGGTCCTAGGTTAAGCATGCACAGCAATGTAATGAAGCAAGAAAAAATATGTAACAAGACTGCAAAGTTGGCAAGGTACACTTGCCTGGGGTCCTGGCTCCAACTGTAGCTCTGGTCTCAGTGTGATCTGCAGGTACTACTCCGGTTGCTGAAATAAACATCACCATTAGATTCAGAAAATATCAAATAGCTAGAAACGCCTGTCCTTGAGTCCGATTTGGACACAAGGGCAAAAATGACATTTTCGGGCCAAAGCGGGGTCCACATGTGGGCCACTTTGCACCGAAAAGCGCGTCAGGGTCAAAGGTCTCCAAATTCGCCAAACTTAGTGTCAACAAGTCAGGAACGATGATACGAACCCAACGGAACTTCCAGAATTGAATTCCGATGAGCCGATCACAAAATCGTCCGTCAAGTGGAGCTTGTGGGGCCCACGATACACAATTCTGTCAACGTTCTCAGAATCGAACCAAACTTGGGTCACAGGACCAGCGTATTGCTACGAGTCCGATGGCGCAAGTTTCGTCTCGATCCGACGTGTGTACACAAAGTTACAGCGTGTTCCAAAACCGACGGATACGGGGTGTCGTTGGCGGATACGCGTTGATTCCGGTATGCACGCACATCCAAATCAACTTCTGTGAAATCCCACACGTCCGTATCAACGACGCGCACGTTTCGGTAAAGACCGCGTGCGACCAAGTCGTCCCGTTTGGCGGGACGCACTCAGTTCCGGGGTGAAACAGGGCGTTGTTTTTCCTGTTTTTGGATCGCGGTTCGCGATCACCACAGGACGCGATGCACCGAGCGGTTTGCCCGGGCACCGAGGGGGTCACGCAGGCTTCGCGATGCAAAAGACGGAATCGAAAACGGGGTTACGAGCAGAAAGATATGAGTACCTGAATAGGGCTCGAAAACCGGGGGTTCACCGTATCCGACACGACACAGGACACTGTGTCCTGTGTCCTGTGTCCAAGCCGTGTCCCCCCCTAGGGTTTGGGCTCTGCAACCACTACGGCGGCCGGCGGCGACCGGAGGGAGGCTGAGCGGCTGCGAGTGGCGTCGCCGGAGGCTCGCCGGAGTCGTGGGCGACTGCTGCGGCTGCTGCTGGCCGGCGGCGGCGGGGACAGCAGAGGCTGGCGAGGGGGAGGAAGGAAAGCTGCGGCGGCGGCGCGGGCTGGGTGGCGCGGGTCACGGCGGGACGGTGGCGGACCGGAGGGGGTGACGGCCAAGGGGGAGCTAGGGTTTTAAATAGGGGAAGGGGAGGCCCGAGCGGGGCGGAGGCGGCGGATCTGGGTGGCGCGGGCTACGGGCGGTGTGGCTGGGGCGCGGGCTGCGGGCGGCGTGGACGCGGGTTGCGGGCGGCGTGGACGCGGGCTGGAGCGGCGTCGGAGACCCGCCGGAGGGGGCGGCTGCTGGCTAGGGTTAGGGTTAGGGATTTGATTTAGGGAAATAGGGTTTTGGGGATTTGGGGATTTGGGGATTTTGGAAATTAATTTTCCTTTTTTCTTTTTGTGGAGAAAACTAGGAAATTAGGTATTTATACCTACAGAAATTGGACTAGGGTTTGACCTAGGTTTTGGGCTGGGTCGACGCTCCTTGGGCTTGGCTTCGGCTCTCATGGGGATGTCGGGCGTTGGCACGGATTTAATTCGGTTTAATTATTTAATAGTTTTTAGGGTTTTATAAATGCCTCCGGAGTCCAATAAATTCCCGAAAAATTACCCTATGTCCGGTTTTCCGTTTTACACCATAAAATATTATTTCCATAATATTTTAATATGAATTAACCGCAATTAAAAATCATTAATTTGCCAAAGGCCTAGGTTAAATTTACAGAAAATTCCCGAAAAATCCAAATTAATATTTCTAAAAATCAGGGGGCTTACATATTGTGTTTGCTTTTATATTCTAGTTCAGTAGTGAATTTTTTTCTATCTGACTGTCATCCTTAGATACTTCATATTGAGATCTAGTTATATAGATATTGGTTATTTATTTATTTCTATTTGATTTATGTGGATGAGATTTAGATTATGTCCTGTGACTTGTGATAATTATACCACTTATGAATTATTGTTCATAATACAACGTACGCATGTGTTATGGTTTCCATATATTGGAGTTGCCATATACATGCGGCTGGCATGCTTACGTGTCCTAGTCCTACGTATTTTGGGACTGGGGCGTGACAGCCTTATAGGTCGGGGCCTCCATCTTCTCCTTCTTCTTTTCCCAGAAATCCTCCTTGAGCCACTTCTTGCGAAGATCCCCCGAATATGACGCCAGCGCCTTCTGATCATTGATCAGATCCTGAACCTTTTGCTGGCGACGATCTTGTTGCAATTTTAGATCGCAGACTCTCTATGATCCGGCCACCTGTACTTATTCTAAAAATTAGAAAAATATTTTTTTGCATTTTAGTCAAAATATATATATTATTCTAAATAAAAATCTTATACATACCCGTAACATATCCAGTCAAATGTATCGTCAATCCGGCGGGATGTCACTGAAGTTGATATAAGGGCCATGAAAGTTCTCTCGCATGACTTCCCCCAGATCAATGCCAGCCTTGGTCGGAAAGAACCTAAAATAAGTAAACAATATACAATTAGAATAAAAAATAATAAATAAATAAATGTGTGAATTGACAATTAGTACTTACGTCTATCCACCATCCCACAGCTCGGGACGATCGATATTGGCTGGCCGCTCTGGTAGTGTAGGTGTAACGCCCCGTAACCGCACGGTGTATTACGCTGAGTTGGATTGAATGAGGCATTAGCTGGTTACATTTTGATTTGTTGGATTTGGGTACAAGTACTGATTGAGTTGGTTTCGTGTGCAGATCGCTAGCGGAGTTCGAATGGAAATCAGGTGTTCGTTCAGAGAAGTACTGGGATAGCTGGATTAAAGTGATAATGCTGTCTTCCTTAGTCTGATCGGTCGGATGATTTGGAGAGCACGACCTGCTCGCATGGTCATACCAATTGAGTAGATCGTGCTTTGCATCGGACTACGGGTTTAAGGGATCGGCCGTATCGGCAGGACATGATGCTTAACGGAATCAGACTCGGTGAGTGGGCTCTGTCCCTTCTCCTCTACTTCTTCATGCCTAATAATATGGAACACATGTAAAGGCTTGAACACTTGGACTGGAACTTGGAAATCACTACACTGTGGCGTGCATAGAGTGTACGTTGTTTGGTTGAATATAATTTATGGCTTGAGTTAGTTTGCGTTGGGGCAGTTGGAGCTTGAGTAGGCAGTTGGAGCTTGAGTGTATTATCTTGGTTGGAACATTGAGGCATTTCGGGCGGGCGAGCGAGCGTGCACCCGTGCACGAGTATCGGTTGGGCACTTTGTCATGTAAAGCGTGCAGTTGTGGTTCGAAACTGAACAACTGCATCGGTGAGGGCATTTGCCACTGTTGGGGCATTGTTCCACGAGATTATTCTGAGCGAGGGGTGTTGCACTAATTGAAAATACTGTATTGAGAAGCGGCATAGTGTCTATGGGGATAACTTAAGATTTGTGCCTTGGAATATAAGTTGGAGAATGGTTATGGATAGTCGGTTGGATTGAGGCTTAGATAGTTTGGTGGGGCGAGAATGCTCGATTCTTTCATCATACCTACTTGGTATTTGCATCGGTCATGGACAACCTGTTGCGCACAGGGTTTGGTTTCCTCGAACGGGATAGGCTCCGGATCACCGGGACCATTCGGCCATGGAGGAAACAATGGTAACGTGCCTTGGGCGCGGTGCCGGCAGTTCGATACGACCAGGTAGGCTAGCTACTCGGTCTGGATCGGATAGAACTGCAGTTGATCAGTCCTTTATGGCTTGGCCAGTGACTTCATATAGATAAGAGTTCGTTTGCTTTGCTTTGTTTGGTTTGTGTTTTCGTGTAGGCGGCGGACACCTTGCCTCGGCAAGAGTGTGCATATCGATGATTTGGATTTATAAGGTTTGGATTGAGGATGGATATTGAGGCTTGGATTGTGGTTCGATAGGTCGCGTTGCTTGGATTTGAGTAGGACGGTTTGCATGCTAGTTTTTCTTTGAGTTGGTTATCGGCTTGTATATTTGCTTGAGTTGAATGCTTGCATACTTAACCTGCTTTACATTTTTTCTTAACATGTCATGCATCTGCTATAAAATGAATCTAGGATTCAAGTAGAAGATCACCATATAACTGTTGCATTCACTATTCTACTTAGTGTCGATTTAGACGAGTGGGTTACCCCGCTCACCAGTACGGCTGTGTACTGACCCACGTTTGTTGGTATTATTTCAGGTACGCGGGTGTAGTGGCGCTGCTTGGATATACGGAGCATAATGTATGAACGGTAAGTACCTTTGTGGGCAAGAGAAAGAGCAAGAGTATTGCATCGCCTTTGAGGCAATCTCCTTTGTAGCATTTTCATTTGGACCCTATCGAGAGCTTCGCTGCATATACTTTGATGTGTGTTTGGCACACAATGCTTGACTTTAATTACAACTTGGTTGTTTCGATGATAACTTTGATATTGACAATATCGCCTTGTACAAGAGCAACTCCAGGCTCATACAACATCACGTCCCGATGAGAACGATTGTCCTGCGGGAGCGCTACAACGTGATAATTCATGTTCAGCGGGGACTATTGAGCTTCTGGAAGATTGGGGTATCACAGTAGGGGGATCTGTAAATCCTGGAGGACGAACTTATACTCCGTGCTCTATCAGGAGGCCTGGATATAGATTTGCTCCAGTAGGAGAAACTAGTGGAGTAGTCGGTGTACTAGTAGTCGCAGTAGTCGCAGGAGTAGCGGCAGGGGTAGAAGCTGAGGGAAGACCGGGAGATATAGTAGCTCCCCCTACCGATGAACGAGTATATGGCAGGGATAAGGGGATAAACCATCATCGGCATCTACAAACACGTCCTCGTATGGTCGTATGCGACCTGCATCCGGAGTAGCTGGAGTAGTGGATGGAGGATGCTGGGAAGAAAATCCTCTATGAACCTATCGTCGTCATCCTCGTCCTCGTCCCGCTATAGGTAAATATGATAGTAAATAATATATGGTGTTATGAAACAAATAAAAATAGTGACATCAAGACACATAAATTAATGGATGGTGTGGTAAAACAAATAAATACTAGTGTGACGATGAAATAAATAATAATCGTATCATTAAATAAATAAATAATCTAAGCTAATGCATATGTGTGTATGTACTATTCTTCTTCATCTTCCGAATTGTCTTCCTAATTATTTTTTGAATCATCTTCATCTTCTTCATTTTTATTTTCACTTTCACTATCGCATTTATCTTCCAATTCTTGTTCCTCGTTCGATAACTCCATATCAGAGTCCTCCTCTATATGATGTAAATATTCTATGTTAATCTCTTCATTAACTCTATCATCCTCTACGGTAACATCAACCTCCATACCATCAACACCGGCCAAACTCATATATGTAGGTTGAGCATTAACACCTCATCCTCCTGGTATGCTAGATCTCCAACATTATATGTGTTTATAGCTTTAGTTTTGCATACAGTCCACCAATCCTTATTATTGCATCGTCGACTAGGATAGCTCGTATAGTACACTTGAACCGTTTGACTAGCCAACACAAATGGTTCGAAACCTACATATCTTTTTCCATAATTTATATCAACAAACCCAAACTGGTTGTCATTTTTCCATCCTTGTTTGGGTGTTGTGTCGAACCAATCACATTTAAACAACAGAATTTTTATCTCATAAGAGTATTCCAGCTCCACGATATCTCTTAGTACACCGAAATAGTCAAATTTTGGATCCTCATCGTAGACTAAACCCCTTACACATACTCCAGAATTCTCTGTATAATTAGCCTCATCATCGACAAATGATTGATTAATAGGCTTATCAGTGGTTCTAAATTTGAAGTCATTGATGGTGTATCCATCCCAACACTTTGCCCTCTTGCTTGGTCCGATAGATAATACTCGAAGTCGTTCGTTCTGTAACTCTGTACCAGGACGAAAAACCTGAAATATCACGTATCATATAGACATTAAACAAAGATTGGTCGAAATGTTAAATTTAGAATGCTTAATGTTTAAGATCCGTGCATAATTATGGAACCACGATAAAAATTTTGTATCAACCTCTCTAGCAAGATTATCATAATTAATAGTATGTCTCTCCATTTTGACCTCAGCTCTAAAAGTACTATGATAATAAGGAGAATAGTTAGAGCACTTTTTTCCAAGCATATACATAATTGAAATATATAGAAAATATGTGTCTCTTACTTCTCAATATCTAGCATCTCCTTAAGACCACTATTTAACAATATATACCGATGAGCGGCTTCAAACTCATCTTCCAACCACCGTACTTTAGTATCATTTATAGGCTTGCCTCCCACATTGAAGATAGTGCGGATTACACTATTCGGTTCATCAACTCCACCGTCATCATTCCTTGGGGCTCTATTATAATATGTTCTGACATGAGTATCAAAGTAGATGGAGCAGAAGTTTGAAACCTCATCAATGATATATGCTTCGCATATCGAAGCTTCTATATGAGACTTATTGCCCACTTTCTTCTTTAGGTGATGTAGATACCTATAGATAATATATTAAATATTAGAATTATTTGAGTAAAAAAATTAATAGTATAAACTAATCAATTTATACCTCTCAAATGGATACATCCATCGATAATGGACGGAAGCACCGACACGTGCTTCATATGCAAGATGAATCAGAAAATGCTCCATACTATCAAAAAAACTGGGGGGTAGCACCCTTTCTAACTTGCATACTGTTAATATAATCTTCTCCTCAAGTTCTATTAAATGTTGCACCATCAACTTGCTTGAAAACAAATCTCTAAAGAATATCGATAATTCGGCCAATGTAGTCCATACTTGATGAGACAACATCTCTCTCAGAGCAATAGGTAGTAAACTCTTCATAAACACATGGCAATCATGACTCTTCATTCCTGTCATCTTGCGTTCGTTGAGATCGACACATCTTGCCAGATTTGACACGTAGCCGTCAAAAAATCTCAACTTTAAAATCCAGTTGCATATTATCAACTTTTCTCCCTACTCAATGTAAATGGCGCTAAAGGCTTGACCCAATTACCGTTTGTACTTTATTTTAGGTGCAAATTTGAATGCATGTAAATAATTTTTAAGTCCTTTCTTGCTTTAGAATTGTCTTTCATTTTTCTTTTGATATCCATCACCATATTGAAGATGTTGTCGAATATTTTTTTTTCGATATGCATAACATCAAGATTGTGTCTTATGAGATTGTCCTTCCCATAAGGTAAGTCCCAAAAGATACTTTGCTTCGTCCAATTATGTCTATGTCCGAACCCTTCAAGTGAAGGGCTGATATCGGATCTTCCATCACAGTCGGCAATCCATCTACCTCTTTCCAAACTTGGTCTCCTGTCAGTCTCAACGGGGGCGGAGATAGTTCATGTTTACCTGTTCTAAAGCTATCTCCGTTTCTTCTCCACGGATGCGACACAGGAAGGAACTGACAGTGATAATAAAAAAAGCATGCTTTACCTTCATTCTGTAGACGGAATGCCTGACTCTTTCCCATACATATCGGACAAGACAAAGTACCATGAGTACTCCACCCAGATAACATCCCATATGTTGGAAAATTATTGATGGTCCACATGAGTGACACTCTCATCTGAAAATTCTGCTCCTTCGATATATCATATGTCTGAACGCTGAACTGCCACAATTATTTCAACTCATCCACCAACAGTTGCAATTAGATATCGATGTTCTTCTTTGGATTTTTTGGACCGGGTATGATAAATTTCAAGAACATGTAAGTAGTCTTCTTGCACATCCACGGTGGTAGATTGTAAGGAGTCAAAATCATCGGCCAACAAGAGTACTGAGATTTTGACTATCCGAAAGGAGTGAATCCATCAAAACATAAACCCAACCGGACATTCCTGGGCTCCACAGCAAATTCATAATGACACCACTCAAAATGCTTCCTTGCCTCTCCATCGAAAGGATGAGATAATTCTTCATCATCCATCATTCGTTCCTTGCTATGCCATGTCATGTGTTCTGCTATATTTGCCAATATATACATCCTCTCCATCGAATTGGCTTGTACCGGTCCGTATGACAGAAAATGCATCTATCTTTATCATTGTTCTTCGTGTAGTACAATATGTAACCGTTTCGACAATAATCTATCTTTTTGTAGCATAATCCAAGTTTTCGTATCATCATCTTCGACTTGTAGAAATTTTCAGGTAACTCCTTTGATCCTTTTCGCAACAACCCTCTAACAAACAGAATCCGGTCGTAGCATTCCTGCGACAAGTTAAAATCAGATTTGAGGTTCAACATCCGCATCACCACCGACAGGACAGAATGAGAATCACAACCCGAATATAACGGGGTATCAGCATTCTTGAACATATCATAAAATTCTTTTGCATCAGGATTCGGATCCTTCGGATCAAAACTTAGACTGGCCGCATCAAATACCAACTCACAAGTCAGGTTTCGCGGTCAATATTCAAATTTATCTCCGAGAGTAGATCTTCTACCTCTGTATTGAAGGAGGAATGATATTGAGGAGTCAAAGGTTCTCCTTGAGCTGTCACTCCTTGTAGTTGGTACGAAACACTTCTTGTAGAGATGCTCCCTCACGAGATCCATCTCGTTGAATAGTATATTATGACATTTGATATTGTGTGCTTGATGAGCCTCCCATCCATGAAATAAGGTTGACTACTGGCGTATTTGAGAAATTTCTCAATGCCCGCCCTGAAATTATCTATCAAACCAATCATACTCTCATGTCACCGATTGTACATCCATGATAGGTCAACTAAGTATCAACTCGTTGCTTTCTTATAGACATGAATGATTATGCACATAGCATGTCAAAAGAAAAAATATTAAGAACTATATGTACCTAGTTAGGATACTTGCTAAAAGCAAATGCAAGAGGAAAACTTATTTATCGCATATAAAATAACACTTGAAATAATTAAAATTATGCATAAAGTAATATATATATATATATATATATATATATATATATATATATATATATATATATATATATATATATATATTCTAAAATGTTACCAAGAATTGCATATAAATCAATCGACAAGGGTGACTCATAGTAATGGTCCGATACTGATTTTGATATTGATACCAAAAAATTCGATACTCAGGTCCGATACTGCCGATTTTACCAATACCACCGATCCCGATACTCATAGTAATGGTTCAATACCAATTTCGATATTGATACTTTGAACCTTGGATTAGTGTATAATATGAGTACCTACGTAACATAACGCTATAGAAATTTTTTTATCTATAGTAAGGTTGTAAAAGCATAGTAAGATTATATAGGTACATATGTATAATCTACTATAGAAGAAAACTTACCTATGTAAAATACCAAATTGGTCGCTAATTTGAATGAAAAATACCAAGTAGCAAGGGTGTAAAAGCATAGTAAGGTTTAAAAGCATATGAAAGAGGAAAACTTATCTATCGCATATAAATCAATCGACAAGGGTGGCTACTATTTCATTCAATTTCAAAAATACTAAGAAATAACAGTAGAAATACTTAAATTATGCCTAAATTATAAATATCTATATCTTCTAAAATGTTAATAATTTACTAACAGTTATTTGTTTTTGATACCAAATAATCTGATACACCTGTCCGATACTGCCGATATTACTGATATCGTCGATCCCGATACTCATAGTAATGGTCCGATACCGACCTATGATTAGTGAGGTTTATGTGTAATATAATAATATGACTTTAATATAGAGGAATTTAAACACCTAAGAAACAACTAATCGGTAGTATCGACGATTTCAGATGGGAGTATCGGAAAGCAAATAATTATTAGCAAATTATTAACATTGTAGAAAATATATGTTATATATTTATGCATAATTTTGAGTATTTCTGGTCTTGTTTCTTAGTATTTTTTAAAATAAATACTAGTGTTTCGTATCGTGTCCGTACGGGTCAGTGTCTAGAATTTTTGAAAATGAATACAAGTGTTTCGTATCGTGTCCGTACATTTATGCATATGTTACAAATTTTTAGAAAATAATTATTATCCAAAGCTACCAGTGTTTTGTATCTTGTCCATACGGGTCCGTGTCTAGTGTATCACGTATGTACGTGTCTGTGTTTAACGTATCGTGTCTATACGTGTCCAACACCCAAACGCAATAATTAAAAATTGAAATAAGGGTTAGGGTTTACCTTAGCCGGAGGAGGAGCTGAGAGGAGAGGGGTGGCGGGTCGCCCGAGAGGGAGAGGAAGCGGTGTCGGGTCATCGGAGAGGGGAATGATGCATGGCAGGTCATCAGAGGAGGGGTCGGGATCGGGGTCGCCACGAAGGAGGGGGGGGTCATCGTCGGAGGGGGCGGGTTGGGGTCGGGGTCGCCGCGAAGGAAGGGGCGGTTCGTCGGAGGAGGGGGCGGGTTTGAGTCAGGGTCTCCACGAAGGAGGCGGCGGGTCGGAGGAGGAGGGGGCGGGTCAGGGTCGCCGCGAAGGAGGGGGGCGGGTCACTGGAGGAGAGAGGAGGGTTCGGGGAGGTGGTTTTCTGAGAAAGGGAAGAGAGTGAGTGTAAGAGTTGGGAATGGGGGAAAAATAAAATGCGCCAGGAATTTTAATATTTCATAGCGACGGATTTTTCATCGCTAGTCCGTCGCTGAGGAAAATTCGACATTTCAGCGACGGACTAGCGACAGAAATTTATATATGTTTTCTACATAAATGAATTTGTCGTTAGTTCATCGATAATCCGTCGCTTAATCAGTGACGAATTATGTTCCGTCGCTGAGATCCATCGTTATTTTCTAGTATTTTTGTAGTTTTATAACCCATATAAAAAAAGATACGAAAACAAAGAGTGAATTTTTTTTTGTGGGCTAGAGCCCACCCTAGCAGAAGCTTGGATCCGTCCCTGTCGGTGGCATTAAATGTCTCTCATAAATTAACCTTGGCCTATGAGTAATCTGGACCGTCGAAATCCAAACATTAGATCTAATTTGTTTATTAAAATAATCATATCCTGACCCGATGACATGCCGACTATATGCCACCAACATATCGCTAATACATCGTTTATTAGACCAAAATTGTCCTAAAATGGGCTACAAATTTTGGCCACTTTTAATTAAGTGTTTTCGATGGTATACCGACGGTATACACCGATATGCCGATATACTGATACTTGTTATTTTTCTGCTGGTTTCGATACACAAGCGTCACCGAGTCCTCGGTCGGCTCTCGTAGCACTCTGAATGAACACAAGCTACATCCAACAATCTCCAAAATGACGAGATATTCCTCTAGCCACCCCATGAGACAGTTGTGATATTATGTGCTCCTTTTACTTTAGCTCCAATTAGGCCTAATTCTCTCCCTTTTACGGTTTTTGACTAGAATCAATAAACTACCACCACTTCAATCTTGCTCAAAACTGAAGTACGACCACTTGCATGGTATTGTACCAGAAATCTAGAATTTTTTACTACTATATATGGTCTTTTTCCCAGAACCTCAAAATT